>BMAO01019300.1:0-13968 GCA_019973975.1 Trichonephila clavata
CAAAAAGTGCGCCCTAAGCAAAACGAGAATATGTATACTTGACACATGTCTTTGATTTGTCTCATTTATTTCACATATTAAACACATTCTTCACCACAATCTGACATGCACAAAAACACTTAGAACAAATACAGTTACTTTGATTCAGGATTTGGAAACACTTTGCTTTAAATTAAAATTTAGGTAGGGTTTTAATATAAGAATAATTTATCAAATATCAAAAAGTAAAGCAAAGTACAGAAAGCTTTTTAAAAATTAATTGTAATGTAGTTTCTATTATATGGAAAGAAAGGGGAAGGGTTCAGGAAATAAGCAGAAACGTGTATCAAAGGCAATAGGCTTGTTTATAATCCTGACCCACGTTGTCCACTTGTTTCATTTCTTTCACAAATAAACACATATTTTCCAATTTATGCTACACTAACAGACACTCTGTATCCCACTAGAATTATTTTAATGAAATATTTCAAATCACTTTCCATTAATCTAAATCATAGTAAGGGTTCTCCAAATAAAAATAGTGCAAAAAAGCAAATCAAATACAAAGTAGTGATCGCGTTTTAAAAAATAATTCCTAGATGGTTTTCCTATAACGGTGGAGGAAGGGGTGGTACAGGAAATAAACACACAAAAAGTGTGCCCTAAGCAATACGCCTGTATGTATTCTCGGCACATGTTGTTGACTTGTCTCATTTATTTCACATATTTAACACATATCTTTCCCACAATCTGACATGCACAAGACCACTTAGAACAAATACATTTACTTTGATTCCGGATTTCGAAACTCTTTGCAATTAATTAAAACTTAGCTAGGGTTTTAAAAAAGAATAATTTATCAAATATCAAAATATATTTCAAAGTAGTGATCGCGTTTTAAAAAATAATTGTAAGATGGTTTTCCTTTAACAGTGAGAGAAAGGGGTGGTACAGGAAATAAACACACAAAAAGTGCACCCTAAGCAAAACGCGAGTAATGTATACTTGACACATGCCTTTGATTTTTCTCATTTATTTCACATATTTAACACATTCTTTCACCACAATCTGACATGCACAAAAACACTTAGAACAAATACATTTACTTTGATTCAGGATTTCGCGAAACTCTTCGCATTAAATTAAAAAATTTAGGTAGGATTTTAATATAAGAATAATTTATAAAATATCAAAAAGTAAAGCAAAGTAGAGAAAGCTTTTTAAAAATTAATTGTAAGGTAGTTTCTGTTATATGGAAAGAAAGGGTGGTTCAGGAAAGAAGCAAAAACGTGTATCAAAGGCAATAGGCTTGTTTATAATCCTGACACACGTTGTCGACTTGTTTCATTTTTTTCATAAAATAAACACATATTTTCGAATTTAAGCCACACTAACAGACACTCTGTATCCCACTAGAATTATTTTAATGAAATATTTCAAATCACTTTCCATTAATCTAAATCATAGTAAGGGTTCTCCAAATAAAAATAGTGCAAAAAAGCAAATCAAATACAAAGTAGTGATCGCGTTTTAAAAAATAATTCCAAGATGGTTTTCCTATAACGGTGGAGGAAGGGGTGGTACAGGAAATAAACACACAAAAAGTGTGCCCTAAGCAATACGCCTGTATGTATTCTCGGCACATGTTGTTGACTTGTCTCATTTATTTCACATATTTAACACATTTCTTTCCCACAATCTGACATGCACAAAAACACTTAGACTAAATACATTTACTTTGATTCCGGATTTCGAAACTCTTTGCAATTAATTAAAACTTAGCTAGGGTTTTAAAAAAAGAATAATTTATCAAATATTCAAATATATTGCAAAGTAGTGATCGCGTTTTAAAAAATAATTGTAAGATGGTTTTCCTTTAACAGTGAGAGGAAGGGGTGGTACAGGAAATAAACACACAAAAAGTGCGCCCTAAGTAATACGCGAGTATGTATACTTGACACATGCCTTTGATTTGTCTCATTTATTTCACATATTTAACACATTCTTTCACCACAATCTGACATGCACAAAAACACTTAGAACAAATACATTTACTTTGATTCAGGATTTCGCGAAACTCTTCGCATTAAATTAAAAAATTTAGGTAGGATTTTAATATAAGAATAATTTATAAAATATCAAAAAGTAAAGCAAAGTAGAGAAAGCTTTTTAAAAATTAATTGTAAGGTAGTTTCTGTTATATGGAAAGAAAGGGTGGTTCAGGAAAGAAGCAAAAACGTGTATCAAAGCAATAGGCTTGTTTATAATCTGACACACGTTGTCGACTTGTTTCATTTCTTTCACAAAATAAACACATATTTTCGAATTTATGCCACACTAACAGACACTCTGTATCCCACTAGAATTATTTTAATGAAATATTTCAAATCACTTTCCATTAATCTAAATCATAGTAAGGGTTCTCCAAATAAAAATAGTGCAAAAAAGCAAATCAAATACAAAGTAGTGATCGCGTTTTAAAAAATAATTCCAAGATGGTTTTCCTATAACGGTGGAGGAAGGGGTGGTACAGGAAATAAACACACAAAAAGTGTGCCCTAAGCAATACGCCTGTATGTATTCTCGGCACATGTTGTTGACTTGTCTCATTTATTTCACATATTTAACACATTTCTTTCCCACAATCTGACATGCACAAAAACACTTAGAACAAATACATTTACTTTGATTCAGGATTTGGAAACACTTTGCATTAAATTAAAATTTAGGTAGGGTTTTAATATAAGAATAATTTATCAAATATCAAAAAGTAAAGCAAAGTACAGAAAGCTTTTTAAAAATTAATTGTAATGTAGTTTCTGTTATATGGAAAGAAAGGGGGGTTCAGGAAATAAGCAGAAACGTGTATCAAAGGCAATAGGCTTGTTTATAATCCTGACACACGTTGTCCACTTGTTTCATTTCTTTCACAAAATAAACACATATTTTCCAATTTATGCTACACTAACAGACACTCTGTATCCCACTAGAATTATTTTAATGAAATATTTCAAATCACTTTCCATTAATCTAAATCATAGTAAGGGTTCTCCAAATAAAAATAGTGCAAAAAAGCAAATCAAATACAAAGTAGTGATCGCGTTTTAAAAAATAATTCCAAGATGGTTTTCCTATAACGGTGGAGGAAGGGGTGGTACAGGAAATAAACACACAAAAAGTGTGCCCTAAGCAATACGCCTGTATGTATTCTCGGCACATGTTGTTGACTTGTCTCATTTATTTCACATATTTAACACATTTCTTTCCCACAATCTGACATGCACAAAAACACTTAGAACAAATACATTTACTTTGATTCCGGATTTCGAAACTCTTTGCAATTAATTAAAACTTAGCTAGGGTTTTAAAAAAAGAATAATTTATCAAATATCAAAATATATTGCAAAGTAGTGATCGCGTTTTAAAAAATAATTTTAAGATGGTTTTCCTTTAACAGTGAGAGGAAGGGGTGGTACAGGAAATAAACACACAAAAAGTGCGCCCTAAGCAATACGCGAGTATGTATACTTGACACATGTCTTTGATTTGTCTCATATATTTCACATATTTAACACATTCTTTCACCACAATCTGACATGCACAAAAACACTTAGAACAAATACATTTACTTTGATTGAGGATTTCGCGAAACTCTTCGCATTAAATTAAAATTTAGGTAGGATATTAATATAAGAATAATTTATAAAATATCAAAAAGTAAAGCAAAGTAGAGAAAGCTTTTTAAAAATTAATTGTAAGGTAGTTTCTGTTATATGGAAAGAAAGGGTGGTTCAGGAAATAATCAGAAACGTGTATCAAAGGCAATAGGCTTGTTTATAATCCTGACACACGTTGTCGACTTGTTTCATTTTTTTTACAAAATAAACACATATTTTCCAATTCATACCACACTAACAGACACTCTGTATCCCACTAGAATTATTTTAATGAAATATTTCAAATCACTTTCCATTAATCTAAATCATAGTAAGGGTTCTCCAAATAAAAATAGTGCAAAAAAGCAAATCAAATACAAAGTAGTGATCGCGTTTTAAAAAATAATTCCAAGATGGTTTTCCTATAACGGTGGAGGAAGGGGTGGTACAGGAAATAAACACACAAAAAGTGTGCCCTAAGCAATACGCCTGTATGTATTCTCGGCACATGTTGTTGACTTGTTTCATTTATTTCACATATTTAACACATTTCTTTCCCACAATCTGACATGCACAAAAACACTTAGAACAAATACATTTACTTTGATTGAGGATTTCGCGAAACTCTTCGCATTAAATTAAAATTTAGGTAGGATATTAATATAAGAATAATTTATAAAATATCAAAAAGTAAAGCAAAGTAGAGAAAGCTTTTTAAAAATTAATTGTAAGGTAGTTTCTGTTATATGGTAAGAAAGGGTGGTTCAGGAAATAAGCAGAAACGTGTATCAAAGGCAATAGGCTTGTTTATAATCCTGACACACGTTGTCGACTTGTTTCATTTCTTTCACAAAATAAACACATATTTTCCAATTTATGCCACACTAACAGACACTCTGTATCCCACTAGAATTATTTTAATGAAATATTTCAAATCACTTTCCATTAATCTAAATCATAGTAAGGGTTCTCCAAATAAAAATAGTGCAAAAAAGCAAATTAAATACAAAGTAGTGATCGCGTTTTAAAAAATAATTCCAAGATGGTTTTCCTATAACGGTGGAGGAAGGGGTGGTACAGGAAATAAAAACACAAAAAGTGTGCCCTAAGCAATACGCCTGTATGTATTCTCGGCACATGTTGTTGACTTGTCTCATTTATTTCACATATTTAACACATTTCTTCACCACAATCTGACATGCACAAAAACACTTAGAACAAATACATTTACTTTGATTGAGGATTTCGCGAAACTCTTCGCATTAAATTAAAATTTAGGTAGGATATTAATATAAGAATAATTTATAAAATATCAAAAAGTAAAGCAAAGTAGAGAAAGCTTTTTAAAAATTAATTGTAAGGTAGTTTCTGTTATATGGAAAGAAAGGGTGGTTCAGGAAATAAGCAGAAACGTGTATCAAAGGCAATAGGCTTGTTTATAATCCTGACACACGTTGTCGACTTGTTTCATTTCTTTCACAAAATAAACACATATTTTCCAATTTATGCCACACTAACAGACACTCTGTATCCCACTAGAATTATTTTAATGAAATATTTCAAATCACTTTCCATTAATCTAAATCATAGTAAGGGTTCTCCAAATAAAAATAGTGCAAAAAAGCAAATCAAATACAAAGTAGTGATCGCGTTTTAAAAAATAATTCCAAGATGGTTTTCCTATAACGTGGAGGAAGGGGTGGTACAGAAATAAACACACAAAAAGTGTGCCTAAGCAATACGCCTGTATGTATTCTCGGCACATGTTGTTGACTTGTCTCATTTATTTCACATATTTAACACATTCTTCACCACAATCTGACATGCACAAAAACACTTAGAACAAATACATTTACTTTGATTCCGGATTTCGAAACTCTTTGCAATTAATTAAAACTTAGCTAGGGTTTTAAAAAAGAATAATTTATCAAATATCAAAATATATTGCAAAGTAGTGATCGCGTTTTAAAAAATAATTTAAATGGTTTTCCTTTAACAGTGAGAGAAGGGGTGGTACAGGAAATAAACACACAAAAAGTGTGCCCTAAGCAATACGCGAGTATGTATACTTGACACATGTCTTTGATTTGTCTCATTTATTTCACATATTTAACACATTCTTTCACCACAATCTGACATGCACAAAAACACTTAGAACAAATACATTTACTTTGATTCAGGATTTGGAAACTCTTTGCATTAAATTAAAATTTAGGTAGGATTTTAATATAAGAATAATTTATCAAATATCAAAAAGTAAAGCAAAGTAGAGAAAGCTTTTTAAAAATTAATTGTAAGGTAGTTTCTGTTATATGGAAAGAAAGGGTGGTTCAGGAAATAAGCAGAAACGTGTATCAAAGGCAATAGGCTTGTTTATAATCCTGACACACGTTGTCGACTTGTTTCATTTCTTTCACAAAATAAACACATATTTTCCAATTTATGCCACACTAACAGACACTCTGTATCCCACTAGAATTATTTTAATGAAATATTTCAAATCACTTTCCATTAATCTAAATCATAGTAAGGGTTCTCCAAATAAAAATAGTGCAAAAAAGCAAATCAAATACAAAGTAGTGATCGCGTTTTAAAAAATAATTCCAAGATGGTTTTCCTATAACGTGGAGGAAGGGGTGGTACAGAAATAAACACACAAAAAGTGTGCCTAAGCAATACGCCTGTATGTATTCTCGGCACATGTTGTTGACTTGTCTCATTTATTTCACATATTTAACACATTTCTTCACCACAATCTGACATGCACAAAAACACTTAGAACAAATACATTTACTTTTATTCGGATTTCGAAACTCTTTGCAATTAATTAAAACTTAGCTAGGGTTTTAAAAAAAGAATAATTTATCAAATATCAAAATATATTGCAAAGTAGTGATCGCGTTTTAAAAAATAATTGTAAGATGGTTTTCCTTTAACAGTGAGAGGAAGGGGTGGTACAGGAAATAAACACACAAAAAGTGTGCCCTAAGCAATACGCGAGTATGTATACTTGACACATGTCTTTGATTTGTCTCATTTATTTCACATATTTAACACATTCTTTCACCACAATCTGACATGCACAAAAACACTTAGAACAAATACATTTACTTTGATTCAGGATTTGCGAAACTCTTTGCATTAAATTAAAATTTAGGTAGGGTTTTAATATAAGAATAATTTATCAAATATCAAAAAGTAAAGCAAAGTAGAGAAAGCTTTTTAAAAATTAATTGTAAGGTAGTTTCTGTTATATGGAAAGAAAGGGTGGTTCAGGAAATAAGCAGAAACGTGTATCAAAGGCAATAGGCTTGTTTATAATCCTGACACACGTTGTCGACTTGTTTCATTTCTTTCACAAAATAAACACATATTTTCCAATTTATGCCACACTAACAGACACTCTGTATCCCACTAGAATTATTTTAATGAAATATTTCAAATCACTTTCCATTAATCTAAATCATAGTAAGGGTTCTCCAAATAAAAATAGTGCAAAAAAGCAAATCAAATACAAAGTAGTGATCGCGTTTTAAAAAATAATTGCAAGATGGTTTTCCTATAACAGTGGGAGGAAGGGGTGGTACAGGAAATAAACACACAAAAAGTGTGCCCTAAGCAATACGCGTGTATGTATACTTGACACATGTCGTTGACTTGTCTCATTTATTTCACATATTTAACACATTCTTCACCACAATCTGACATGCACAAAAACACTTAGAACAAATACATTTACTTTGATTCAGGATTTCGAAACTCTTTGCATTAAATTAAAAGTTAGGTAGGGTTTTAAAATAAGAATAATTTATCAAATATCAAAAAGTAAAGCAAAGTAGAGAAAGCTTTTAAAAATTAATTGTAAGGTAGTTTCTGTTATATGGAAGAAAGGGTGGTTCAGGAAATAAGCAGAAACGTGTATCCCATGCAATAGGCTTGTTTATAATCCTGACACACGTTGTTGACTTGTTTCATTTCTTTCACAAAATAAACACATATTTTCCAATTCATACCACACTAACAGACACTCTGTATCCCACTAGAATTATTTTAATGAAATATTTCAAATCACTTTCCATTAATCTAAATCATAGTAAGGGTTCTCCAAATAAAAATAGTGCAAAAAAGCAAATCAAATACAAAGTAGTGATCGCGTTTTAAAAAATAATTCCAAGATGGTTTTCCTATAACAGTGGAGGAAGGGGTGGTACAGGAAATAAACACACAAAAAGTGTTGCCTAAGCAATACGCCTGTATGTATTCTCGGCACATGTTGTTGACTTGTCTCATTTATTTCACATATTTAACACATTTCTTCACCACAATCTGACATGCACAAAAACACTTAGAACAAATACATTTACTTTGATTCCGGATTTCGAAACTCTTTGCAATTAATTAAAACTTAGCTAGGGTTTTAAAATAAGAATAATTTATCAAATATCAAAATATATTGCAAAGTAGTGATCGCGTTTTAAAAAATAATTGTAAATGGTTTTCCTTTAACAGTGAGAGGAAGGGGTGGTACAGGAAATAAACACACAAAAAGTGTGCCCTAAGCAATACGCGAGTATGTATACTTGACACATGTCTTTGATTTGTCTCATTTATTTCACATATTTAACACATTCATTCACCACAATCTGACATGCACAAAAACACTTAGAACAAATACATTTACTTTGATTCAGGATTTGGAAACTCTTTGCATTAAATTAAAATTTAGGTAGGGTTTTAATATAAGAATAATTTATCAAATATCAAAAAGTAAAGCAAAGTACAGAAAGCTTTTTAAAAATTAATTGTAAGGTAGTTTCTGTTATATGGAATGAAAGGGTGGTTCAGGAAATAAGCAGAAACGTGTTTCAAAGGCAATAGGCTTGTTTATAATCCTGACACACGTTGTCGACTTGTTTCATTTCTTTCACAAAATAAACACATATTTTCCAATTTATGCCACACTAACAGACACTCTGTATCCCACTAGAATTATTTTAATGAAATATTTCAAATCACTTTCCATTAATCTAAATCATAGTAAGGGTTCTCCAAATAAAAATAGTGCAAAAAAGCAAATCAAATACAAAGTAGTGATCGCGTTTTAAAAAATAATTCCAAGATGGTTTTCCTATAACAGTGGAGGAAGGGGTGGTACAGAAATAAACACACAAAAAGTGTGTCCTAAGCAATACGCCTGTATGTATTCTCGGCACATGTTGTTGACTTGTCTCATTTATTTCACATATTTAACACATTTCTTCACCACAATCTGACATGCACAAAAACACTTAGAACAAATACATTTACTTTGATTCGGATTTCGAAACTCTTTGCAATTAATTAAAACTTAGCTAGGGTTTTAAAATAAGAATAATTTATCAAATATCAAAATATATTGCAAAGTAGTGATCGCGTTTTAAAAAATAATTCTAACATGGTTTTCCTTTAACAGTGAGAGGAAGGGGTGGTACAGGAAATAAACACACAAAAAGTGTGCCCTAAGCAATACGCGAGTATGTATACTTGACACATGTCTTTGATTTGTCTCATTTATTTCACATATTTAACACATTCTTTCACCACAATCTGACATGCACAAAAACACTTAGAACAAATACATTTACTTTGATTCAGGATTTGGAAACTCTTTGCATTAAATTAAAATTTAGGTAGGGTTTTAATATAAGAATAATTTATCAAATATCAAAAAGTAAAGCAAAGTAGAGAAAGCTTTTTAAAAATTAATTGTAAGGTAGTTTCTGTTATATGGAAAGAAAGGGTGGTTCAGGAAATAAGCAGAAACGTGTATCAAAGGCAATAGGCTTGTTTATAATCCTGACACACGTTGTCGACTTGTTTCATTTCTTTCACAAAATAAACACATATTTTCCAATTTATGCCACACTAACAGACACTCTGTATCCCACTAGAATTATTTTAATGAAATATTTCAAATCACTTTCCATTAATCTAAATCATAGTAAGGGTTCTCCAAATAAAAATAGTGCAAAAAAGCAAATCAAATACAAAGTAGTGATCGCGTTTTAAAAAATAATTCCAAGATGGTTTTCCTATAACAGTGGAGGAAGGGGTGGTACAGGAAATAAACACACAAAGAGTGTGCCCTAAGCAATACGCGAGTATGTATACTTGACACATGTCTTTGATTTGTCTCATTTATTTCACATATTTAACACATTCTTTCACCACAATCTGACATGCACAAAAACACTTAGAACAAATACATTTACTTTGATTCAGGATTTGGAAACTCTTTGCATTAAATTAAAATTTAGGTAGGGTTTTAATATAAGAATAATTTATCAAATATCAAAAAGTAAAGCAAAGTAGAGAAAGCTTTTTAAAAATTAATTGTAAGGTAGTTTCTGTTATATGGAATGAAAGGGTGGTTCAGGAAATAAGCAGAAACGTGTTTCAAAGGCAATAGGCTTGTTTATAATCCTGACACACGTTGTCGACTTGTTTCATTTCTTTCACAAAATAAACACATATTTTCCAATTTATGCCACACTAACAGACACTCTGTATCCCACTAGAATTATTTTAATGAAATATTTCAAATCACTTTCCATTAATCTAAATCATAGTAAGGGTTCTCCAAATAAAAATAGTGCAAAAAAGCAAATTAAATACAAAGTAGTGATCGCGTTTTAAAAAATAATTCCAAGATGGTTTTCCTATAACAGTGGAGGAAGGGGTGGTACAGGAAATAAACACACAAAAAGTGTGTCCTAAGCAATACGCCTGTATGTATTCTCGGCACATGTTGTTGACTTGTCTCATTTATTTCACATATTTAACACATTTCTTCACCACAATCTGACATGCACAAAAACACTTAGAACAAATACATTTACTTTGATTCGGATTTCGAAACTCTTTGCAATTAATTAAAACTTAGCTAGGGTTTTAAAATAAGAATAATTTATCAAATATCAAAATATATTGCAAAGTAGTGATCGCGTTTTAAAAAATAATTGTAAGATGGTTTTCCTTAACAGTGGAGGAAAGGGTGGTACAGGAAATAAACACACAAAAAGTGTGCCCTAAGCAATACGCGAGTATGTATACTTGACACATGTCTTTGATTTGTCTCATTTATTTCACATATTTAACACATTCTTCACCACAATCTGACATGCACAAAAACACTTAGAACAAATACATTTACTTTGATTCAGGATTTCGAAACACTTTGCATTAAATTAAAATTTAGGTAGGATTTTAATATAAGAATAATTTATCAAATATCAAAAAGTAAAGCAAAGTAGAGAAAGCTTTTAAAAATTAATTGTAAGGTAGTTTCTGTTATATGGAAGAAAGGGTGAATCAGGAAATAAGCAGAAACGTGTATCAATGCAATAGGCTTGTTTATAATCTGACACACGTTGTTGACTTGTTTCATTTCTTTCACAAATTAAACACATATTTTCCAATTATGCCACACTAACAGACACTCTGTATCCCACTAGAATTATTTTAATGAAATATTTCAAATCACTTTCCATTAATCTAAATCATAGTAAGGGTTCTCCAAATAAAAATAGTGCAAAAAAGCAAATCAAATACAAAGTAGTGATCGCGTTTTAAAAAATAATTCCAAGATGGTTTTCCTATAACAGTGGGAGGAAGGGGTGGTACAGGAAATAAACACACAAAAAGTGTGCCCTAAGCAATTTGCGAGTATGTATACTTGACACATGTCTTTGATTTGTCTCATTTATTTCACATATTTAACACATTTCTTCACCACAATCTAACATGCACAAAAACACTTAGAACAAATATATTTACTTTGATTCAGGATTTCGCGAAACTCTTTGCATTAAATTAAAATTTAGGTAGGATTTTGATATAAGAATAATTTATAAAATATCAAAAAGTAAAACAAAGTAGAGAAAGCTTTTTAAAAATTAATTGTAAGGTAGTTTTTGTTATATGGAAAGAAAGGGTGGTTCAGGAAATAAGCAGAAACGTGTATCAAAGGCAATAGGCTTGTTTATAATACTGACACACGTTGTTGACTTGTTCCATTTCTTTCACAAAATAAACACATATTTTCCAATTTATGCCACTATAACAGACACTCTGTATCCCACTAGAATTATTTTAATGAAATATTTCAAATCACTTTCCATTAATCTAAATCATAGTAAGGGTTCTCCAAATAAAAATAGTGCAAAAAACCAAATCAATTACAAAGTAGTGATCGCGTTTTAAAAAATAATTGCAAGATGGTTTTCCTAGAACAGTGGGAGGAAGGGGTGGTACAGGAAATAAACACACAAAAAGTGTGCCCTAAGCAATTTGCGAGTATGTATACTTGACACATGTCTTTGATTTGTCTCATTTATTTCACATATTTAACACATTCAATTCACCACAATCTGACATGCACAAAAACACTTAGAACAAATACATTTACTTTGATTCAGGATTTGGAAACTCTTTGCATTAAATTAAAATTTAGGTAGGGTTTTAATATAAGAATAATTTATCAAATATCAAAAAGTAAAGCAAAGTACAGAAAGCTTTTTAAAAATTAATTGTAAGGTAGTTTCTGTTATATGGAAAGAAAGGGTGGTTCAGGAAATAAGCAGAAACGTGTATCAAAGGCAATAGGCTTGTTTATAATCCTGACACACGTTGTCGACTTGTTTCATTTCTTTCACAAATTAAACACATATTTTCCAATTTATGCCACACTAACAGACACTCTGTATCCCACTAGAATTATTTTAATGAAATATTTCAAATCACTTTCCATTAATCTAAATCATAGTAAGGGTTCTCCAAATAAAAATAGTGCAAAAAAGCAAATCAAATACAAAGTAGTGATCGCGTTTTAAAAAATAATTGCAAGATGGTTTTCCTAGAACAGTGGGAGGAAGGGGTGGTACAGGAAATAAACACACAAAAAGTGTGCCCTAAGCAATTTGCGAGTATGTATACTTGACACATGTCTTTGATTTGTCTCATTTATTTGACATATTTAACACATTTCTTCACCACAATCTAACATGCACAAAAACACTTAGAACAAATACATTTACTTTGATTCAGGATTTCGAAACTCTTTGCATTAAATTAAAATTTAGGTAGGATTTTAATATAAGAATAATTTATAAAATATCAAAAAGTAAAACAAAGTAGAGAAAGCTTTTTAAAAATTAATTGTAAGGTAGTTTCTGTTATATGGAAAGAAAGGGTGGTTCAGGAAATAAGCAGAAACGTGTATCAAAGGCAATAGGCTTGTTTATAATCCTGACACACGTTGTTGACTTGTTTCATTTCTTTCACAAAATAAACACATATTTTCCAATTTATGCCACACTAACAGACACTCTGTATCCCACTAGAATTATTTTAATGAAATATTTCAAATCACTTTCCATTAATCTAAATCATAGTAAGGGTTCTCCAAATAAAAATAGTGCAAAAAAGCACATCAAATACAAAGCAGTGATCGCGTTTTAAAAAATAATTGCAAGATGGTTTTCCTATAACAGTGGGAGGAAGGGGTGGTACAGGAAATAAACACACAAAAAGTGTGCCCTAAGCAATACGCGAGTATGTATACTTGACACATGTCTTTGATTTGTCTCATTTATTTCACATATTTAACACATTCATTCACCACAATCTGACATGCACAAAAACACTTAGAACAAATACATTTACTTTGATTCAGGATTTCGCGAAACTCTTTGCATTAAATTAAAAAATTTAGGTAGGATTTTAATATAAGAATAATTTATAAAATATCAAAAAGTAAAACAAAGTAGAGAAAGCTTTTTAAAAATTAATTGTAAGGTAGTTTCTGTTATATGGAAAGAAAGGGTGTTCAGGAAATAAGCAGAAACGTGTATCAGGCAATAGGCTTGTATATAATCCTGACACACGTTGTCGACTTGTTTCATTTCTTTCACAAAATAAACACATATTTCCAATTTATGCCACACTAACAGACACTCTGTATCCCACTAGAATTATTTTAATGAAATATTTCAAATCACTTTCCATTAATCTAAATCATAGTAAGGTTCTCCAAATAAAATAGTGCAAAAAAGCAAATCAATACAAAGTAGTGATCGCGTTTTAAAAATAATTCAAGATGGTTTTCCTATAACAGTGGAGGAAGGGTGGTACAGGAAATAAACACACAAAAAGTGTGTCCTAAGCAATACGCCTGTATGTATTCTCGACACATGTTGTTGACTTGTCTCATTTATTTCACATATTTAACACATTTCTTCACCACAATCTGACATGCACAAAAACACTTAGAACAAATACATTTACTTTGATTCCG
>BMAO01019301.1:0-26542 GCA_019973975.1 Trichonephila clavata
CCTCAAAGAGTGCTCTTGGGGATCCCCAAGAAAGTCAGTAAATTAGATATACTCGTAAAGAGAATGTTTTCTACACTTAAATTGAGATCTATTTTTAAGAAAAATTTATTTTTCTCGTATGAAGATCAAAAAGCATACAAGTTGTGTTGCTCAGTGCTTCTCAAACTTTCAATACCAATTTTCAACATCATTTTCATCGCGCTTCCCTCTTATAATAACAATGTATTAAATGCGATAATAATGTACTTTGACACTAAAGCTACGACTTTAAATATAAACCGTACAAGTTATCAAGATAAGTATTACATTTTGTATATAATTTTGTATGTAACAAGCCCATGAGAGTCATTAGTAATTACTAAATTTGTTTTTAAGTTAGTATTGATAAATTAGTTATCAAATACTTAGTGCAGTACAGATACATTTAAAAGTATATTATATCAGTGTGATTGTGTATTTTATTTCTTATTATGTCAGAATGTATTTTTCTTCCTTTCAGTAAATTTTGATAAATATTTTAAATCTTTTATGTCCGACTTTTCAATATGCTCGTGACTCCCATGTAAGGTTATCCCGCTCCTCTCTCTATCACCCGCCACAATTTGAGAAACATTGAAGTAACACGGCTTTTAAAAAGTCGTGGCTTTTCGGTATTCTAACACATCACTCAATAAGTCCCGGGTCTAACATATAGATTGCGCTTTCTAACTTTCTTTAGTATAACCTATTAGTACTAACTTTCAAATGGTAAGTGTCAAAATTTCGTGATAGTATCTTGTTTAGTTGAAAGGTTACAGAGATTTTAGTGAAGCAACTTTTCCCCCCCAGAAACTATGGATGAAAAAGAATTTCGTGTGTTGACATTGGTTTGTGATGGAGAAAAACACTGTTCAAGCAAACACAATGCTCCTTCAAATTATTTTCTCACCCACCGTACAGTCCACGTCTTGCCCCCAGAGACTACTGGCTTTTTGCTGACTTTAAAATAATGCTACAGGGAAAGAGATTTGACTTAAACGAAGAAGTGATTGTCGAAGTTGAAGCTTTTTTTGAGAGTAAAGACAAATCATTCTACGAAAAAGGTATTAAAAAAATTTGAAGAGCACTGGGCTGAATGTATCCTTCTTGAAGGGGAATATTTTGATAAATAAAGCTCAATTTTCCCTAAAAGTTATTGTTTTATTAGTCAGTACCGGGGCTTATTGAGTGGTGTGTTACGCTTTCACAATGTGGCCTTAAGTTATGTGCCATAGTTTCCATAAAATTATTGGGTAATATTTTTATTACAACCTCAGTATGACGTTGTATGATGTGTAATTAATTTCGATGATCAATGAAATGGTTTGATCATAAAGTATTTTTTTTCTGTTGAGAGTAGAGGAATTATTCCTTTGACTATAATGAATTCATGGGGGAAAATTTACAGTTAAAATTCCAAATAATAATAATAAAAGGTTTTCACATTATTTCGCAATTAGTCTCCTATATTTTTAAGATTATTAATAAAAAATATATGAAGTTGCGTTTGAAATTGATATCAAAATAGGTTATAGTTTAAAATTTTTGTTAAGGTATCCGAATACACACACACGTTCAGAGTACTTTTCTTAAAAATGGCATACTAAACATGAAAAATAATCTTTTAGGGATCAATATCAATAAATATTAATGCTTAACCAGCAACGTTTGAAATAATTCACCGTTTTTTTTTTTTTTGAATCTAAGCCACCATCAATTCTAAGCCGCACCCCAAATTCTCAACATGTTTTTGTGAAAAAAGGAAAAATAGTGTAAAAGGGTTTATCGATATCCAATTTTACGAAATTAAAACTAATGAGAAGTCAATAGTTAATTATTTTACGAGTTTTTTTTTTAATTTACATGCATGAGCCTGTAATCTCTCTAATTGCCCCATCCAACGAATTCCCCCTCCCCCCTAGATTCTAAGCTGCTTCCGATATTCAGTACCCTTAACATTGGAAAAAATGTTCAGCTTAGATTCGAGTAAATACGGTATCTTAATTTTACAAAAATCATAACTATAAGTTAAATTTAATTTCTTTAAAGTTAGAGAAAAAAGTAGTAAACTTATATAAAAAAAAAGCATTACAAAAATACACTACATACATTTATTTAGGAAATGTGCTAAAAGGTCTTAATGTTTCAATAAAATATAAAAGTGTTAGAGTTGGTAGAATAAATGTTATAAGAAATGTGACATATCTATGTGGCTATTATTTTGAAATAACGGGTCATAACTGTATGAACGTTCATACTGAATGAATTATTTAAGAACATTTCCTAGAAAATAATATAAATATCAAGTTTAAAAAGGTTCATGGAAATACATTTATAATATGTCATCAGACTCGCCATGTTAGATTTTAAACAATTTAAACATCCATTTTTTTGGTAGACAAAAGACCCACTTCCTGATATTCTAAATTTATGTAATTTATTGTAACTTGTGGTCTCTACATAACGTAGAAACAAAGAAATACACGTTTTGTAAAGTCAAAAGATCTCTCTATTCAATAAAATAAAAAAAATTGTTGTTTGATCGAAACTAATACTTTAATCCTTCAGAAATGCATAATTCATGTAAAAAAATGTTAGTTTCATCGAATTTCACATCGTACCAATGGAAAATTAATTTTATTCAAATTTTAAAAAAATGGTCAAAAGTATCTTTGTTTTATTTCCAAACGTATATATTTTGAGTATATCATAATATTTTGCGACACTGAAGAATTCCTTTTCTAAATACTAAATATCAGAATGACATCACTTACAGAACTCAGTCGCATGTTTTTCATTCGTAATTCCTTGAAATGTGTTCCAATAACGTTTCAAAGAAAAATGTCGAGTATTCCTATTGATTTAAGAGTTGATTAGATGGAGCTACCAATAAATTCCTAAGAGTACAATTTTCAACGTTCTATTTCATTCCACATCGGTTGTCATGACAACCTTGTAATTTCGTTTTTATTCAACAGAAAAGGCTACTGTGTAGCAAAAAGCTGGGCACTCGAGTCACATTTTTTGCCATTGAATAAAGATGTGAGATAATAATGCCCATAGAATTATATAGTTGTCATAATTTCAAAACTTAATTAATTAAAATATTCTGTTTAATATTTGATATTCTACTGTTCATTTGTATTCTGTAATTTTGTGATTTTTGTGGTTGTTATATGGGGTGGGATTCTCTATATGTTAATGTACTCCGTCGAGCTAAAACATGAACACCTCCACATTTTTCAATGAACACGTCTGGATGATGTAGAAGCTGGGTTCTTAAGAGAGGATGGTATTTTACAGCTGGCTGGAGAAGGTAAGCTAGCATTCTTGCTCTTACTTTTGCAAGCAAAGAGAAAGATGGCTAGTTTAAGGGAATTTGAAAGAGGGCAGAATGAACAAAAGAGTATATCCAGAACAGCATGACTAGCAAGTTGTTTGTGTTCGGCTATTTGTAGTGCTGCACAAAGTGAATAAATAACGGTGAAACCAGAAGTAGACACTTGGCTGTTGGACGTCTAAGCATAAAAAAAAGCGTCGGAAATTGTCCCGCTTAATAAAGCAAAATCTAATGCCAGACAGTGGGTCAGTTGACAGCCCAATACGACGATGGAGGTTCAAGTACAAATGTTTCGGAACAAGCAACTCAGTGGACACTGTTGTATATGAGATTGCACAGCAGACGTCCCACTCGTGGGCCTCTGCTGACCAAGCGTCGTTGCGAACTAGGTCTAGAGTCAGAGTGAAGTTTAATAATTCCCTCTCCACACACACACACACACACACACAGGAGTTTTACATTCTTTCAACGGGTGCCTCAGGGATCAGTTCTAAGCCCAACTTTATTCTCGCTCTACTCATCAGGCATTGCAAGTGTTATCAAGAGGAAATGTGAGGTCGGCGCATTCGCGGATGATATTGTTCTTTGGAAGTCCGACTCTGATTTGACGAAACTGTAGAGAGACAATCTTGTCCTAGAGCAGGGGTGGCCAACTTTTTTGGTAAGAGTGCCACTATCTGGTGATAAATCATTATGCGTGCCACTCCCAAACTTTTCAACAAATAAAAAGATATAAAAGGTGAAAAAACGTTACTTATATTGGCTTATGGGACTTTTACGCAAAAGACCATATTTTTTTATACAAGTCTAAGTAGTGGAAATTTAAAAACAGTATAATAAATACTTATAGGTTTTATTGTTAATAAACTTTTTTAGGTATAACATAAAAATGAGTAACTTTAAACTAAAACTTAATTCTAATTTATTATTAAACAATCAGTACTTGCTTTACGTGGCTTTTGAGTTTGTAGTTTTTTTTTACCAAGTCATCTACATTAGGATTAGTTTTTGAAGATGTTAACAAAATTAGATGGTTTTAGGTGTAAAATATCAGTTAATTTTGAGCGATATTAGGATTTTATTGTGTTTGTAATGGAAAACATTTGTTCACAAACATGTGTTGATCCGAAACTACAACAATATCTGACAGGCGAATCGTCTAAATTTGGAAAACTGCCTGTCGGTTGAAATTTTTAAAATGCAATATAATTTGGATCACTCGAGAAGAAATAAGTTCTATGTGTTTGATTTTTTAAGTTTAGTATGGTGCTGTAAGTTAATAATTGCGATTTGCATTTCAGGTGGGAACAATCAACATCTTGTAGAGAAATTGAAAAAGGATTTATGAAAAGATAAGCAATTTTTTTTATCATCTTGAAAATTAACCAACCTATCCCTGAATGAATCCTTCAAAATGAATAATAAATTTTTAAATCTATTATACACTCATGTCCATAAATTAAGGATAATTCAGAATCACACAGAAATTGAACTCTAAAATAAAAATTTCACCTGTAGAATTATCACACACATCTTGAAGAAGAATATGCAAATTACAGGAAACCACCAGATGGCACGGATAGTACGTCACAATGACGAGAGTGTACGAGAGGGGTATATAAGGAATGGTGACAAAGAAGTAAAATTGTTCACAAGCGCTTTAAAAGCCTTTCAGTACAATAACCGCATAGTTATGGCACAAAGGAAGCACATTTGGATATTTTTTTACATGGAAGAATTATAGGACGAATGGAATGTGGACGTACGCAGTTGGAAGTATCCGAGGAACTTGGAATCGCCCAGAGTGTCATCTCCAGGCTTTGGCAACGATTCCAAGATGATGGTAATGTGAGTAGATGTTACAGCACAGGTCACCCCCGAGTTACAACGCTGAATGAGGACCGGCATTTGGCAGTTGCTGCCAAAAGAAACAGACAGAGCACAGCATCAGACCTCTCTCGTCCGCTCTCTTCAGCTACCGGTACAACAGTTTCAAGGCAGACCGTGTACAGACGCTTAGGGCACATTGGTCTATATGCTCGTAGGCCTGTCAGATGTGTTCCCCTTACCGCAACTCACTGTCACCTGCGATTAACCTGGAGTAGAGAGCATGCATTGTGAACACCGCAACAGTGGTCTTGTGTGATGTTTTTCGACGAGTCCAGGTTTAGTTTGCAGTCTGATTCTCGCCGGACTTTCATATGGAGAGCGCCAGGTACCCGTTACCACCAAGAGAACACCACTGAACGACACCATTACGGTGGTGCAGGATGGCTTGTTTGGGGAGGAATTATTCTTGGTTCCAGAACTGACCTGCATGTTCAGAGTGTAACGATGAAAGGCCAGATCTATCGGGATGTCATTCTGGAACAACATGTGCGTTTGTTTCGGGGCGCCATGGGTGCTGAATCTCTGTTTATGGATGACAACGCCCGTCCTCACGGTGCAAACATTGTAGACGAATGTCTTCAAGCGAAGGATATCACCCGTATGGATTGGCCAGCATACTCACCGGACTTGAATCCAATAGAGCATGTGTGGGATATTCTTGGTCGACGAATTGCAGCCCGTCAATCCCCTCCCACCTGTCTACCGGAACTTCGGAGGGCATTGCTTGATGAGTGGTGTAATATTCCCCAAGATCAGATTGATAATTTGATACTCAGCATGCGTAGGCGTTGTAAGGCCTGTATTGTATCGTCCGGGAGGCATACTCCGTATTAACCATCATACTAACCATGTTATACTGTTTTTTGTAAATAGGTTCTTTTTTGAAATTTGCTCCAGGGAGTAAAAATCACAATTTTTATTAATTATGTCAATCATATAGCATCTTTTTTGCTCTTTACCTTTTGTTTAATAAATAGACTTTACAAATAAGTCAAATTTGTTTTGCTTCTGTCTCTTTCTTTGCCTGAACTTCATTATCTTTAATTTATGGACATGAGTGTAGCTCGGAGCATTATTAACTGAGCATCATAAAATTTTTGCATATTGTGAAACGTGTCAATCTTTTTTCTTCAAAATACAGACAAAAGATGCAAAAGCTTGCTTACAAAAGATATATGATCAACAAGGATAGGAAAAACACATTCTTTCCCTGTAATCCTAAGGGGGTCCGGCACGTCCATAGGAGCCCATGTTAAATCAAGTAAGTTTGTGTACCTTTTTCTATGAAACTATTTACTTCTAATAAATAAAATTTTTATACACTAGATTATGTATACTATCAATACAACTTTAACTAAGGGTTTTGTCTTTTTGTTGCAAATTAAAGTAATTGTGAATTTTTTAAAAAATGTCCAATTTTTTTCTCTAAAATCTAGTTTAAAAAAGCCTTATCTAAAAAAGTTTCTAGATATATCTATATAATTCCCTCTATTAATATGTGTAAACATGTTAAAAGTGTGCTCACTGAAAATTTGAGAATTACATAATATTTAGTTTTTGAGAAAAAGGTACATAAAGGGAAAAATATTGCATTTTGAGAAAACAGACTTTAAAGTAAAAATTTGTAATTTTTGAGCATTTACTTTTTTTAGTACTTTCCAGAAGCATATGAGGCATTTTATTTTATCCTTTGTTCTTACAAAAGACTCTTCCAACTTTCTTATTTTCCCATTATTTTTAACAATTTAGCCTTTTTTTAGATCTCAAGATGCTTTAGTTGAACTACACGAATCCTACATGTATCTAATTTTTTGAAGCATGACGCTCAGTTATAACTTGGTTCAGTATCACAATATTTTAAGATCATTAATTTTGTTACATGGCTCATATTGAAATGCTCAGTATAGCCATATTTACCCCTAATTTTAGAGTTTTTAATTCCACAAATGTAAATTTTGGAATCACTGACCATATGGTGTTATTAACTGACTCATTTGGGGGCTCTGAGTCTTTCCATGTAAACATTTTCTTAATAATCTAGGATCACCTAGATCTCTAAAAATAGGCTTCATTTAATTCGTTATGGTATATAGCACGTGTGTATGTGTTTATGATCATGATGCCTCTCGTTACATTCAGCTTCTGCCTTTTGAAACTAGCACCATAAATTTATACCCTCAGGACACAGTCCATGTTGAGGGCTGTCGTTTGAAGACAGAAGATGAAAATAAACAACCCAAAGAGCAGTTTTCATACTGTGTATGTAAAATATCGAGGAGTCAGTTACGACCCACTAGGGCTTTTTCCATCACTTAACTTTTTCCCCCTCTGTTTTTGCGTTTTTGCTTTTAAGATCCAAAAGACGTGTACCCATTACACTTTTGGATATGCCCAAATTTTCCACTTGAACATCATATGTATTTGAGCTCATCAGAAACTTATGCAAGGGGAAACACAGGTGGCCCTAGCAGAGCTCATTCGATGCGCATGAAGGAGTAGCTTCGTTTAAAAAATAAATAAAAATACTTCTGATTATCGTATTTCCTCATGTCATATATCATTTTAAGCAGAAATATTTGAACTTTTAGAAAATATAAAAAAAGGGAAAATCGATAGTCTTTCAAAAATTTATGTGTGCCGGACCACTTAAATTTAAATTATTTAAATGTCCCATAATATCAGTAAAAAAAACTTAATACCACAGCCTGTCTTCATTCTTGAAGTTCAAGCACTCATTGTTTACTTCAAGATATTTTAAAATACGCTCTCTCAAATTCCAACATTTTTTGCATGCACTTCCTTTGGAAAGCCAGTGCACACAACAATGAAGGAGTATTCTTTACATGATAATTTTCTATTGTAATTCAATTAATAAAAAGTGTTTAAAGTAAATCTTGAGGTTTTTGTCTGAGATAGCCGCTTTTTAATAAAATTGTAAAGAAAAAAAAATGTTTATATTATATTATCAAATTTTTCAATAAGTCTTCGCGTGCCACTTTCATAAATCCGGCGTGCCACGGGTTGGCCACCCCTGTCCTAGAGGAAATTCGGAATTTTGCTGTAGACCACAAACTGAGTTTTAACTTTACTAAGTCTACGGTTAGCCTCTTTACAACCAATAGAAAGCTATATAATTTCCATCCTAATATCTTTTTGAATGATCAACCACTGACTGGGGATAAACATGCAAAATATTTGGGTTTCGTATTGAACCCTGAAATGCTGGGAAACAAACATATTGATCATATTGTACTGAAGGCAAGAAAACGGCTCAACATCTTGAGGTATATCTTGAGACGTGATTGGGGAACAGATGCTGGCACACTCAGAAAAATGTATATCGCACTAATCAGACCCATCTTGGAGTATGGCGTTCCAGTTTACTATAGCGCCTTCGATACATATCTTCAGAAACTTCAAAAGGTCCAGCTCAGCTATGTTCGGATCATCATTGGTCTAAGAAACGCTTGTTCCAGAGATATAGTTCTTTTCCAGGAGGACGAACGTCCCCTTAGCCTTAGGAGACGTGCATGTCTAACAAAATACTGCAACAAACTCAGAGGTCTAGATTCTCAAAATCGAACTTCTGCTTACTTCAAAGACTGGTGTAATAATCAGAGACTCAGGGGAAACAGTCTCTTCAGCCAAATGGTCTCTTTTAATCTTACTGATGGAGCTGTGGAACCACATCGCCTGTCACAATGTCTTGACCCAACGGACGAAGAATTTCCAGTACATATGTATAAAAAAAACAGATCTTCCTACCGATCTAAAGCAACTAGTTCTAGAGAGAATTGGAGAGATACCAAGTGGCGCCGTTCAGGTTTATACGGATGGCAGTAGAGACGATTATTATTGATCTGGCAGCGGAATTTTCATCAAATCGCAAGACCATAACTTAAGAATCCAGAGGAGAAATCGAGACGGTTGCTCAGTTCTTCGTAGTGAGCTAATAGCCATTGATGAGGCCCTTGGTTCTCTTGCATCTCTTCCAAATGGAAAAGATATTTGGTTACTGTTTGAGAGTAGAAGTGCAATACAACACTTATTCAATTGGCAAAGTGTGAGAGATAATGTTGGAGTGTCAATACTCAACAAGTTAAAACGACTTTCTACATCGCATCTGATCCATCTGCAGTGGATTCCCTCCCACGTAGATCTAGAGGGAAACGAGTTTGCGGATACTTTGGCCAAGGCTGCCACTTGCGAAGCCCCAGAGCCGTCAGTACCCCTCACCTTTTTGGAGATTTTCTCAAAAATTAAACACCAGAATAAGACCACTTGGATTGTCCCCCCAGAGCACCATTGGTATCAGTGTTCTCGATCTGGAGGCTCCATAGATCATGGTTTTAGTAGACAAAAACAAATTATTCTAGCCCGCTTTCGAAGTGGTCACCTTAAATCAATGAAATTTTCCGAAGTATCCAAGAGCTTTGAAATGTGTACCAACTGTTCTTCTGAGCCAGTCTCACCTGCTCACATCCTCGAATGCCTAGGGTTCACCAAGCAGGATTTAGCTGACGATCCCTTGCTGGTGTTGGATTTTTTGAGAGTGTACGAAGCCATGGACCTGGTCTAGCACAGCTGGTAAGGCGTGCTAGAGCTGGTCAGGCGTTCTGAGCCCACTCTAAGCGTGTTGTAACAACAACACGCGCACCTAGAGTGGGCTCAGAAACATTGAGACTTGACCATAAATAAGTTGAAGAGAGTTTCTTGGTTGGATGAATCCCATTTTCTCATTCATCACATCGCGGGTTGTGTCAGGATGCGCCATCTTCGATAGTCGAACAGTTGCTCCCTTCCATGCATACAGGCTGGTGTTGGCGCCATTATTCTTTAGAGAACTTTCTCATGGGGGCTGGGGGACCCTTTGTTCTGGTAGAAGGGACCATAAAAGTAGTTAACTATTCGAGCATAATTGCGGATCAGTTGCACCCTTATATGGCGTCTGTTTTCCCAACTCAAAATGGGATTCAGCAGGACAGCGTCTCATGTCAAAAGGCTAGAATTGTGTTAGAAGGGTGCGAGGAGCATAAAGATGAATTCTAATCAATATCTTGGCCACCTAACTCGGCGGATCTTAATCTGATAGGGCACCTTTGGTTTTCATAGAAAGGCAGTTCAAACATCTTCATGTTAGAATATCTCGATTTTACGCGACCACTACTTAGACAATTGGTACAACCTATCTTCAGTTATTTCACTTGTGGTATCCATGCAAAGACAAATTGCAGCTATTTTGAAGGCAAAAAGTGATATAACGTGTTATTGAGTAAGTGTTCATAATGTCTAGAGTTTTCGGTCTATATTGTTATATTATACTCCTAGAAATATCTGTTTAATAAATAGAATCAATTAACTTATCGTTTGATTAAATTCAACTGTTTATAGGCCGCAGTAATTTAGTGATTATGATCATGAACTTGTGGCTGGCGTGTCATAAGTTCGACTCTTTGAGCCAATGAAGACCAGCCGTGTAGAGGGGCTGAAGCACGTTAAATCTGTAGGAGCTCAAAGTCTACCTGTTGGCGGCATGGTGTAATAGCTTGGGAAGGAGGGTGCCAGCTCAGATATCGTCTTCGTCACTTGACCGAGGTCCAAAATTTCGATGTCCGCAACCAATAATTCGCGTATATTCTTGTAGCGCGCCGTTAACAAACTCTCATTCACTCACACAACTGTTTATGGCAAAGACATGAGTGTTGGCAATACATTAAAGCTGTTACCTATAAAACTATCGGAAATCATGCAAGTCTTTGTCATATGATTTGAAATTATTTAAGACATACATAAAGAATAAAATAAATTTTGAATAAGCACTTATTTTATCATATTTTTTTTTAAAATTTGTATCAGCGTTTCACTATAGCGAGATTAGCAACTTGCAATTTTGAATAATGGCCAAGTGACAAGAACGACACCTAAGTTGGCATGCCCCTTTTTTAATTTCCACTCCATGAGAGGGATCTTTGAGATTTAAATTTTATATAGCTTCTTTTATTTTTTATAGCTCTAATACTTTTTATAGCTTCTTTTTTATAGCCTTTTATGGAATCAGGTATCAAAGCATGACTCAACTAGAATATATATCGATTCTGGCTACATAACCGCTTGACTGCGGCAGATATGTATTGGTTTGCTTCATGTAAATAATATATTGACCTTAGAATGTTAATAGTTTTCACTGATGATTTCATAAAAAAATAAATATAATTTTAAATACAAGCAAATTCTCATTTCTGATTAAATGATTATCAACGGAAATCTCAAAAAAAAATTGTATTACTTTGGTAAAGACTATGATATACTTTGGATTCGTGTCTCTTTAAAAAAAAAGATGCCGCACTATAAGAGATAATTCATTTAAATTATAAAGTATTCTCGTGTATATTTCTCTTGAATAACCTCGGGTTGTTTTATGAGGTTGTTTTATTGGACATGCTTTCCTTTTGAAGGAACTGTGATGTATACAAATACGCTTTATTATATAATCAGAAGGATAGAGAACAGAAGAGAGGACCCCCACAGTACCAATCCTTTCACAGAAAAAACTGTTATATCTGAATGAGAGTAATATAATTCTGAGAACGAGGGTCAAACATTAAAGATCTGAATTACATTTCTAGTACCGAAGAGAGAAATGCATACTACCCAAATCAAAATATGATCCTAACGATTTAATCAGAGATCTGTAGCTCATCACACACAAATCATAGGTCGAATTTTTAACTTTCGTACTTAAGTAGGGGAATTTTTGTTGGATGAAAGTGTGTAAATTTCACAAATCAAAGCGAAAGCCATATGTTTTTATTTCATCTTTGCCTGTCTCCATCCTTTCAGTCAAAAGTCGGCGCATCCCAATACAATGTAGAACTCTAAAAACAATCACGAAAAGAACAGTCAGCAACATTCAAAGAAATACTGTCTGAAACAGCAAGACATTTATTGAGGTGATCCCTAGGTATAAGTACGTTATGGTCCCACAGTGGACAGGAATCTGAATCCTTCATTCCCATTCTGTACAGGTAATCCTGTGAACAGTCATGACTAGTGATAGATCTAAAACAGATCACGTTGACTACACTGTACGCAAGGAACCAGAAATTGTTGCTGACTTGTTCAGGAGGAAGCTCCTTTTCTTTCCCGAAGCTTTCTCTACCTACTGGATGGAATGTTTTGACTTACAATTATGTCCAAAATTAAGGTTACAAACACAAAATCTGTGAAAAGTGATAAACCATTTACTGTGTTGCCACGAAATTTGATACAGAGACATATTACAATCTCAGAAAGAATATAACAAAATAACAATAGGGAAAAGAGTTTAATTGTGAATAAAGATACAACTCATATCCAAAAGTGTGAAATCATGAATCAGAAATAAAGCATTTACCTCGGGAAAAGTCTGTCTAATAAGGAGTACTGTGAATGCTGCACAAGCCTCACAACCGAGCTGCCATACTGTTTATGAGGATGTCAATAAGTATTTGTGGCACCGTAGTCAATTTTTCCAAAAGCAGTATTTTTAATTCCTGGGATGAGGCCCAGGGAAGCTACGTTGAGAAATTGCTTTTTCTTAGGCCATCCCAAACATATTTTACATAATTGTGATCCGGAAACCTCGAGGGTTAATCCATAAGGGGAATATCCACTTCATGAAATTTATCTACAATATGAGTTCTGTATAACTGCGCATTATGGTCCATAAAAGTGCAGTCCGGGCCCATAGCACCCAGAAAAACCTCACATAGGTTTCCAGGATCTCATTCTTATAGCACTGTGAGTTGACAGTACCCGTATCGAAAACATACAATGGGGTGCGACTGCCCAACATTGTGCCAACATACACAAGGATTCCTTTGCCACCAAATCTGTCAGTTTTTGTTACGTAGGGGGGGGGGGTGAAAGCGAGCTTCATTTTCTCTTCTCTTCATTTCTCAAAGGGACACACCGAACTGGATGCCGGGCGTAACGACTAGTCTCTGTAAGACGGCTGTTGCCTGTTTGCCTGGAAATTCTTCCAGACACAGCAGGTCAACAGCAAGCTGAGAAGATGTTGTCCACCTATGTCGTCATGTGCTTAAAGCCAAGTAGCGATCCTGTGAAGGTGTCGATGTTCAGTGACGACCTTGGACGAACTTCCTGGTGACAGTACCACTTGTTTGGAATTGATTCCGTTCCCGAGAGCCCACTTTTTCGGGCCCCTTGTAACCATCGAGCCACCTCCGCTTGAGACTGATCAGCTTCGAGCCTGCCAACTGCTCTCCATCTCAAGGAATCATCTAAAGGATTATGAAAAGTCATTCTCACTGCAAACAGACTAATTTGTTTGTTTTAATGCTATATCAACAAAGCTGGAGACATAATTCCCATATACTTAAACGGTCACAATCCAGTAGTTCTACGAAAATTAACGCTAAACAACGTATTTTCCTAAAGGGAAGGTTGAGAAAGGTTGATAAAGTATACTAGCCGTGCTTCAAAACATATAAAATACAAATTCTATCAGTTTTACTGAAAGCATTTTAAAATTATGACGAAAATCATATTTGTGGCCTTAATTTTGAACATGTGTATAATAGTGCAGAATATACTATACAATAGTGAAGATACTATACTATAATGCAGAAACTAAACTAATAATGCACAGGTACTATACTATAATGCAGATATATACTATATAATAGTGCGCAGCATCAAATGTTTTCCATCCCCCCCCCCTGCATGAAGATAGTTTCTTTTTCTGCCATAACGTAACGAGTCCATTCGAAGCACTTGAAAGTCATTATGGTCTAAATGAGTATGATGTCTCTATTGGCAATCAGTAAAGTGATAAGAGATGGTTTTTTGAAACTGTTAAGAGTAAACGATTGAAATTGTTGGGAAATGGTTGAATAAAGATTCCTGAGTGCACCCTTTGAAAATATAAATGAAGCATTATCAAAAGTCTAATAGAGAAAAAAAGACTCGAGTTAAAGATCAAAACATATATAAGTAGTGTTATTATAATATATAATTTATTAGGATTTGATTAGGACAACAGCTTTAATAATTATGTATATCTTGTCTGAGTTGAATAAAAAATCTTTAATCTACTACCATGCCTTATACTGATATATTGGTGTGTCTCAGAATCTTTATCTCTCCCAAAATATATCAGTCTGAAACTCTTGGAATAAATGAAAAATAAAATGCCAACTCAGGTGTTGACCTTGTCGTCTGATTGAGGCTTAACGTTTCGAGACCTTTTTTCTTTTGCGGATTTTGTGTCGAACACAAATTTACCACCTCGAAAGCTCAATGAATAAAGAAAATAAATATGTCGGAGAGTCTAAAAAATAATAAAAATTTTCCTGTTCATAAATCTATAGCAATTACATATTTAAAAACTAGTTGCAGATTTATCAAAAACAGTTATTTGCATTTAACGGTAATTAGTCTAGAAGTTTTTTTCTATAATTTAACGTCTGGACAAACAATTTTTGTTTAATTGATATTATGTGCAGCTGAGAAACTGAATAGCATATTTTCTCCCTTTATCTTTAATTACTAATTCAAAGAGAAATCGTACTCCTATTCTTATTTATTATTAATTTTTAATTTATTTTAATTGTTCTATTAGACTTAGAAATTTTATCTAAGATTTAATTTTTCACTTTAGCTTTGTTAATTAACTTGACCTGATTTCCACCTCATCAAAATATATATTTGATGTTAATTTATTATGAAATACATTGAGGATTTATATGTGCGAAAGAACAATTTTAATACTATTACCTTGTTGATAAAGATCTAAACTTGTATATATGACAGCTAATTAAGACACAATCTCTCCATAATGCGGGCATTTAGAATCCTTCATCTTAATCAGATAGCAAAGTTTAATATTTTATTTAGCATTTATATAAAACAGAAACTCAAGCTCCTCCATTTGAAAATATACGGACATTATAAGCTCAGCATTTCGCCTACTTTCTCATTGTTTATTTTTAATTATTTGAAAAGGAACTTTAGTTCTTTATTTAATGCACTGATAAGCAAAAATCTATGGATAAAGTTAAGATACTTATGTACTTATGCGATTGGTGGGACTGAGGGATAACCGCGTAAATTGAATTCGCGTAAGTCGGGGTATATAATTTAGCATATAAATACATGCAAATTATTTTTAATTGTGGCCGAAGACGAAAGAAAATAATAATTTAGAAAAAAAAATATGTTGAATAAAATCCTAGATAACACAAATACAAAATCGCAAACCGAAGTTATTTTCTGTAAAAGGTTTCATAAAATCGAGCAAAGTAGTCTGTTGGATCAAAGATTTCTTTTTTCTCCCACCGAATTTCCTCATAGCATTCTAATAATTTTTTTATTCCTTGTTTTGTTAAAAAAATACGCTCTTCGTAGGGGGTCTGTTTTTTTTAAATCACAAACTGTCTATTTTCAATTAAACTGAAGCCTTCTGTCAAATTCCCAACACACGGTCATTCGATCTTCTGATTGAACTGGGTCTAAGGACTCAAGTTCTTCAATGTCTTGCTCTTGCTCATGCATTTCTATGAGCTCCTCGATTATCAGCGCCCTATTGGATCTTTATTGGATAACATACACCCCAAAATTTTTACATAGTTTCTTTTTTTTTTTTTAAATACTGCGACGTTTACGAACGATGGTTTGAATTTAAAGACTGAGTATTTTTCGCAGCCTCTTAAGAATTTTTTCTTCATTTTTTTAGAACTGTTCTGACCGTCTATTCCGTTAAATTAAACTTCTTTTATGATTTAAATTTTTATTTTTGTATCGAAATCTTTATCAGTTTACATTCCAAAGATAAAGTTTTTTTTTTGGTCTGGTGCAGAAGAATCTGTGTTTCACTTAGTTTGGATGACTTCGCTTCGTTTTCCTCAAATCTGAGTAGACATAATACATATATAACAAACACGATATAACAATTAGTACATAAATAACAAACAAATATTCCGTATATAAGAAATAAAAAAACACAAAATAAATTATTATGGCTAAGCGTCAATTCCGCGCGATAAGTCTGAACATGTACATTAGCTTAACAGAAAGCTGGGAGTGAATAATCGAGTTGTGTAGCACTCAAACGAAAAACGAATCGACGAGATTTTAAAATCGCGTAACTCCGGGTTCGCGTAAGTCAGTCGAAGTATAACTGCATTAGTATATCAGAGAGAGACGAAAGGACTGAAGGACACAAATTAAGAGACCAGCTGAAACAAGATATGATTGGGTATGCGTAAGCATGAAATATAAAGTATTGGGTAAATGTTAGAAAACGCGCTAGTAAAATACGCTCAGCCTTTCTGAGAAAGCTCTTGCATGATGTACATTAGTTTAAACGACATCGGATTGCTGCCTCAGTATGACATCACCGATAAACTATCCCGTAGATGACATCTGGATGACCTTACCCGAGTCCCAATCATCAGGTAAATAAAGGAAAAGAAAAGTATAATTAGAGTGGTTGCGGAGTTCAGGATAGCTTACGGCATCACTTCTGAACATAGAAAACATTTCAGACTAAAAGACAGCTAGCTATTCGAGGCTTCAAAAGTAGTTGACGGGTAAATATAACGCCTGGCCACCGGTATATTACCGTACAAACGAAAAAGAGCAAACAGCAGACAACGGGAAAAACACACAAAACACATGCTGCAAACTACTGGAGATGGCCTATTTTTCGTTATACCGGGATCAAGGGTTTCTGCATTGTCTAGTGCACAATGATAACTTACATGTTTGGCAGGCATTGTGTGTGCCATTATTGCCTGCTCATCGAAGATGACATTTTTTGTGATGCGGGAAACACAGATCAAGAACTGTGGATCTAAGTCCTACTTAATATGTGAAAGATACTCTTGGGTAGCGGGTTCCAATCGTTGGTCTAAAATTTTTTAATAATCCGCTGAGAAATTGAGACATCCTTTATATTTTTATGAAGATTCAGTTTCAAAAAGGAAGAGAAACAGAACGTATTATGGAGAACGGATTATAATTTTTTTTTTTATACAAAAATTTTAGCTGCTGCTTTTAACGAAATTCCTTCTGAATTTAGAAAGTTTTCAGCTACTTTTGCAAGTGTATCTAGCGACATTTTAAAGAAAATTGGTCACCGTGGTAAATTGGCGGTATAACACTTCACTTTATTAATATTGCTTTGCGTTACCATATTGTACTAGTTCTGCTCTTGCCCTATCGCATATGACATAAAATGAATTCACTATGAAAATTTTCCGTCTTTCAAAATTTTCTAACTCCAAATTTGTTTTATTTTATGCCTGCAAGCTTGTCCAGCTTCCTGTTCAAACGAGAGCCCTGATAAATCAGTTGATCCTTGTTCCATTTTTCCAAATTCCTTTCTGAAATTTTGAATGTAATTTTCTAGAGGTTTTAGTAAGATTTATCCTTTTAATTATTCACACTAAACTTGTTCTAATGATTTGCTAGTAGCATTTATTCCCTAGAGCAGTGATGGCGAACCTATGACCCGTGGATCAGCCACTGACCCACGCCAGGTTTTTAACTGACCCACGATTGCTAGACAAACGCTTTTTTTTCTTGACGCGGGTTTATTTAGATTTTCTAATTTGTGTGGATTATTTATATTCTATTTCTATTTTTTCAAGCAGTGCATTGACACAAAAATCAAGTTAAATGCTGTCAATAACCTTCAGTTTGATTATAAAAGTACAAAGTTACGCAAATGATAACAAATGTATATGAAAATAAGTAGTATTTGAAAAAAAGCAAAGTTGCTTACAAATTATCAAATAAAGTATATAATTTTACTCATATTTTATTTGTTGGAAAAAAAATCTATAACCAAAGCAAACATATTTAAAGCCCTTTCTTCGAATGAAATGCACTTACATATGGTTATGTTCAGTTATATATGTTTGTTGAAAGATCTCTTTGTAAACGGCAATTTGTACGATTCTTAGAGAAAATTGAAATATTTATACGTCATTCAAATATTTATACGTCAATAAAAAAATGGTGAAAGCATCGCAATAATTGTTTAGCATTTAGCTTTTCTTAGACGAGAAATTCCGCTGGACTGTATAATGAGTGTGAAGCGATAATCATGAACAATATCTAAATACTGCTAAATTTAAAAAAATGTATATGAATGCGGGTGTGCGATCAGGAGTTTTTAAAGTCCTATCATCCACATCTTCGCAAAATGTTAAGGAATATTTTCAACGCAAAGCGAAGGACTAAATTTAAAAAAAAATCGCCCTCAAAAAATTTGCATTCCAAAAAAAAAACAAAAAAAAACAACTTTTTTTAATGTTTCTTTTTGTGTCAATTATCGATTCGTATTCATAGAGTGGCGACTACGTAAGCGAAACTCCTTTGCTACGATTTTGAACGCAGCTACTGTGTTCTGGTCATCTAAATATAGTAGTTATTAGATCTTTTGTTTATTTCAAGTGTACATATTTTTTAATGCAATATTTAATTCTTCTAAGTTTACGCCAGTTTATTTCTATTTTGCTATAGTCTTAGGCGTGAATAAAATCACGCAAAACAGGCTATAGATGGAATGTAGATTTTATTCAAGATGACCACCTCGCACCTCACAAAATATGAAAAAAAAAAATATTACTGAAATTTGATGAAGCAACTGAGAACTGCAGAATTACAACCATTTAAAACGATTTAATAAGTGGAATAAGAAGAAATTCCCTTTATTTTCCATGTAAAACGAAGCAGAAAGGTGAAGAGAGGAACTGAATGTGAGGAATTTTAAAAATGACGATAGAAGAAATTAAAATAAGCGAAAGCAGTAAAAAATTAAAATAAATAAATAAATCGTTTGAGGCCGAAAAAAAATTAAATACTTTATTATGGGAAGTGAAAAAAAATAGGAAATCATTTATTAAAAATAAAAACAGTAGAAATTAGCTATTTACCATTAAAAAAAGAATTCTGCCTGACAGATTTGTCATTATGTCTGTTGGAATTCACCCCATAAGATCCATAACAAAAAACTCGACCACGCAATTTATTACTTTTTTGAGAAAAAATTGTTGAGTATTTAACAGATTTATCACATTCCCACTGAGCGGAATCAGTAAAATCTTAACTAAGGTACTAAAAAAGAAATTCAATCCTTTAAAAAAATGAAATTGACCAAAAGAGCGAAGTCTAAATTTTGGTATATGACTATTTCGAGTATGCCTTGGAACCTTAAAAGCTTGAAGATTTGAAGTTATTTCTCGTTGTACGGACTTAAATATTTTGTTTCTATTGAATTAGATAAAGTTAACAGCATATACAGCTTTTAATAGCTCAATCACTTTTACTTAAAAATATGTTGATGAAATAATAAAATATACCACTACTGAGATACATCAAAAACTATTTTCTCATTTAAATCTGCCTAAAAATAACTAAAAACAAGTTCAAACTCACTAATACTGTACGATAGCGAATCGATTATATCATTAAAGGCTTTCTGAGTAAAAAAGATTGAATCTGACATTTTTATAATGTTAATATAGCTCCACCTTGTCTTAGGAAGCCGTCGTCGCTTAGGAAGCTCACGTTTTGATTGTATCCATGTACCTTTACCCTGTCTTTGAAGACCATCCTCATTTAGGATGCTGACTCATAGCTTTACCGTGTTTTTGGAGAGAGCCCTCATTTACAGGATGCTAACTCATAGCTTTACCCTGTCTTTGGAGACCGTCCTCATTTAGGATGCTGACTCATAGCATTACTCTGTCTTGGAAACTGTCCTCGCTTGGGAAGCTCAAGTTTATATTCTATCCGTATACCTTCACCTTGTCTTTGGACACCATCATTCATTACGGATACCGACGCACAGCTTTACCATGTCTTAAGAAAACATTCTTGCTTAGGATACTGACGCATAGCTTTATTTTGTCTACATACACCATCTTCATTTAGAAAGCTGACGTATTTATTGTGACATTTTAATGCATTGAAATCGCTTTTACTTTGTCTTCGGATATCGTTTGCGAATGAATTACTGAATTATTTTTTGTTCATTTTATTAATAAAAATATGCTTGTATTATCTTTCAGTAAATAAATTGTTGGGATTCACTGCAGTAGCCACGTTTGATAAAAAGATCCAAGCGTAAATGTCCTATAATAATCCATTTTTTAATTTTTAATTTTAAATCATTTTCAAATAATAATTTACCAATTATTAATTCCCAATAAAATAAAAAATATATATATCGCCAAAATATTATCGTTAAGAAGTGTCTGGAGTAAAATTGCAACAGTGCATTTTTTCTCTTCAATTATAAAAGCATCTTAAGTGTTTATAAAAACACACATGTTATTAATCCCAGTAAAAATTTCTTCATTTTTGACTCTTCCAACTAATTTGATAGAATATAGAATGTGACTGCAGAAAACTTTAACAGAGTTAGACTTTGCCATTTTGTGCAAAAAATGCCGACTTATATATACATAAAAATATTTCCGTCAGAAAATATGCAAGGGAAGGTGGCACTTGGAGCCCGAATAATATTATTAACGTCTAAATTACATAAATGTTTAGAAAGATATACTGTGATTTTCTTTTATATATAAAATGCATATAACATGTTGATCTACTTTAAGTATTTTTAAAAATATATTCTTCGAAGTATACAAAGGGTTTACCAAAAGTCCTAATAAGTCTAAGGGTTCCATGATTCAATAAAGTTTGAAGACCACTGCGTTAAACTAATGAAAACGAAATATGAACCTAATACTAAAGGCCATCTGAAAATAAACAGCAACAGTTTTCTCATGAAATACTTTATAATCAGTTTTGTTATATATATATATATATATACTAATAAATAATATTTGCCAATAAATACATTGTATGTAATTTTCGTTACTTCTTGTTCATTCAAACACTCATTGCCATTTGGACCAAACACTTAAAATTTTTAACCCACTAAAAAATTTTAAATCGACAAACCACACTTATTTTTACTCGTTAAGCCAATTGAATTTTAAAGATGTTTAGTTTTAAAAATATTCAGTTAAAATTTTTTTAACTTAACTCTGGTGCAAATGGGCATTAGTGACCCACGAGCTAGTACTAGAAAAAAATTTGACCCACGTCTCAAAAAGGTTCGCCATCCCTGCTTTAGAGTATGGTATTCCCAATCATGGCCATTAGGGAAGTTTCATATTTTTCCATCTGTGTTTCAAAAGAAAGCATCCTCCATCCTTTTGGGTTTTTTCCCCTCATTCGTTTCACGGATTTCAGCCAAGACCACTTTTATTAATCTTTATCATTCTATTAAGGCCTAATTTCAACTAACTTGAAATAGTTTGCCTTGAACTAGAAATATCTTTTATGGCGTAACTTCATTTTATTTCATCTAATTTCGTTTGTAAAAAAATAATGAAAATAATGAAAGTAACAATTCCGTCACAAAGAAGGATTTGTGGTACATCAACGAAATTTGGTATGCGTGTTAATACATCTGAAAGTTGACTTGATTCAAATTCAGGGGCATAACTACCGCCATAACTGCCATATCAATGTTACGGGGCCCCCAAGCTACAGGGGCCCCAACATGTTTAACTACAGTCCTAATATATAGGTCTCTTATATCTTAAAAAGGGCCCCGAAAGAATTTTGATTCAGGGCCCACTCAGAACTAGCTACGCCAGTGTTCAAATTTCTCGTTAGGTGCATAAGTGTGGCGCTAGTTGCGACACGTGGAGGATTTGAATCAAGTGTACTTTAAACATGCACTATAAAGTTCGTGAGTGTTATTTATCGTTTGTGAGTTGATGTTAGCCCAAAATGACTTTAAGACGTCGAAGAAGCCAATATCAACAGTTCTCTGAGTTTGAACGAAGTAGTATAGAAGCTAAAAATGGATTTTCTTTCCATGATATTACAGAAGGATGGAATGTACCCAATGTGCATGAATTTCGGCCTCAGTGGTCCCAGGAAGGTACTAGCTTAAGAAAACTGTGGTTCAATCACGCACGGGTCACCACTGACAGAGAAGACCGCAGTATTCACCACACAGCTGGGGAAACGTAGTGCATCTACAGCAGAAATTACAGTTTTTTTCGGCACCAGAGTGACATAGGGAACTGTAACAAATCAATCGTTTGAGAAATAGTTCCCAGCCAGACGCCCTGTAGCGTTCAGGTCACTAGCTCTAACTCATTGACATCTGTTATTTCAGTGATGTCACGCGAGAGATCATTGGAGATTGGAGTGGCAATGTGTTGTGTCCTCCGATCAAAGCTGTTTCTGTCTTGGTGCCGGTGATCAGTGGCGTAGCGGCGAATATTAGGGGCCCCCTGCAAAGTTAGGTTTTGGGCCCCAAAGCCGTAGTTGATGTCAGTCAGACTTTGGGGCCCTAGAATCATGGGACCCCTCCTGCGATGCAGGGGTTAAGGGAGGTTCGTTGTACCACTGCACTGATGGATGTAAATTGATTTGAAGAAGGCCAGGTCACCGCCTTCAAACAATCTTTCTGCCACTTAGATACACTAGACCTGAACCTACAGTTATGGACTGATGCAAGCAGTTTCCTTTGATTTTAGGAACACTCCAGAGGTTAATTCACACATCCTGACAGCAAACTTGTACTTCTGTCGGGCGATTCAAGCTGTTGCACTGCGGTTTATAAACATCATTCGAGAGGTGTTTTCCAGTTGGATAATGTGCTCCCTTATACACTGTTGTAATACAACATGCTCTATAGGGTGTCAAGGTGTTACGTTGGCCTGCTAGATCACCATATCTTTCTCCAATCGGGCACGAATAAGACATCATTGGGTCACAATGACAGCTTCATCCACAACCAGAACTAAACAACCTTATATCGATCGACCAAGAGCAACAGGCATGCAATTCCATCCCACAAACATATCCGGTGCCTGTACGACTCAAGGCGTATGCATTTAAAATTTTGGCGGTTACACTGGTTTTTAATGTATCATCCTTTCATATTTGAAATGACTATACTCGCGTTTATAATAACCAGTGACCTTGAAAATTTAATTAATACCTATACAAATTTAATGAATATTTAATTAATACCTATATACTGTTACATATACAAATGTATTACCGAAGTTTCGTTAGTCGACAATATTTTTTTCTTGGTGTAGGGATTTTTTTTCCATCAGTGTAAAATGTACTCGAGAGTAAATAAGCCCGCCTCTGGACTAAAAATGAAATTGTTTGATTTGCTACTTGAATGCTATTCATTTGTTTGAAATAAAATTTATGCAAAAAGAAAAAAAATGCATGCGAAAAATTTGTACAGATTGCAACAATACAGATATACGGAAAAATGATGGCTGTGATTGCTACAAGACTCAAATACGAATTTCAATATCGGTTCAAGATCTTTTTGTTCCACGTTGAATTTATAAATAGAATTCATCAATCATTGGAGCCTCTGCTAATGCTGCGGGCCCCTAGCGGCCGCCAGGTTCGCCACCCGCTTAATCCGCCTCTGGGGCTAATGAAAGATTCCTTTTATGTTCAGTAGTCTAAAGCGCAGTAAGTAGTAGAGAGGTCTAGTAGATACGCAGTTCAAATTAAATACTTAATACCATACAGTTAATATTAGCCCTCATTATTTAAGTCAAAGTGAACAGCTTACTCTTACTAAAGTTTTATTTAATCCTTCAGAATGTTTTTAAAGATATGTATAGATTAGTCCACCCAATTCTACGTTAATTAATAGTCTTATTAAGTTTAAAATGTTTTAAATGTGAATATAAAAGTTTTCGGTACAGCACTGTTTACAGCCAATAAAAAAATGCAGATGCATAGTTTACGCAAAAATTATAAACAAGAAATCCAATGAAGTCTTTAGAACCTCTCGTCTAAATTTAGTTTACCAATTTCTATTAATTAGTCCTTCTCCTTTAGAATGAATCCTTTTTTAATCAACATATAATCGCATCAAAGTCCTTTTAATCATTTCATCTTGCACTCTGAAGACATCCTCCAATTACTTTCTGCTCACGGTCTCCTTTCAAAAGGAAGAACCCCCAACGAAAGCCACGAGGGTATTTTGCGAAAATGATCCCGAAACGCTCTTCCTCGTGAGCACTTGTCATGCAAATAGTCCATTCGGGAAGCTTCATTGTTGGACGGACGATTATAAAATGAGAAGTATCCCCGGATGTCGTCGAATAAGAGATGGACCTCCTTTATGAAAATGGCGCGTGTCACGTGATGTCGCGTGATGGTTCCTTAGAAACCGGTAGTCATGTGTGCGTGGACATGTCACGCAAAAGATGAGATCAAAGAAAGGTAACGATTCGTTGATTTCTCTCATTTCGTACACAAACGTGCAAAAACGCGATCCCATTTCGCAATGCTTCTTATTGCTGTACCTCCTGAACTATCGCTAGGCTCACTTGCGTTTCCTTATTTCCAGCCTTCGAGATTGTGATTGGTCCGTGTCTTCATTTTGGGGTTGGTCTACAGAGGTTCGAAGAGAGCATGTTACAAGAATAATTTTGCTCGATATGATGTATAGCATTTTTAACTCAGAATATTGAAGCTTCCTATTAGCATAAGTAAAATAAGATAAGATGTTTCAGAAAGATGAAATATTATACTATATGATGTCATTACTGTAATGGATAAGGTGTATAATCGTAGACAATAATTGGAATTATCATAGTCATCGAGATGCTGTTATGTATTGTTTCTGTAGTTGATACTTGATTCTATCTTTTTAAACATTTTTCAGGAGCTAAAGAAAATTCCTAAAATTTGAAATGAAACATTTTATCCGAAAGCAACATACTCGTATTACAGGCCTCATCTCATAATCACCCTTTGCCAGGCAATCACTCCCTGTTTGCTGAGTAGAAGTAGACAAAATTTTATGATCATTATGTTGTCATTCTTTTGAAAAACCTGAGCTCACTTTTCAACAAGATAATGCCCACCTACTATTTAACTTCTTCCTATGAATGGTCCTCAAGCTTGATGAATGGTCTGTTAGGTCACTAGATTTCTATCCAGTAGAGCAACATTAAAACTGTTGAGGAAGCTCCTATAGAAATCCGAGAATGTTGCATATCTAGCCTAATAATTGGAGCTAATTTGGCTACAAATCCTGTATGATATCATGCTGGAAATTAATAGATCTATCTTGGAGTGGTAGCTTCTATCCAGGCTGTAGTTGAATCGAATCCCTTATTTACTTCTTGCCTTTATAATGTTCAAACTTTGGAATGAATCATTTTGTTATTCTAAAATATTGCAATTATTCTTTTTCCTGTGTGTGTATACATGCTCAGAAATTGGAGAAACTCCTTCATGGCGCTGCGATATTTTTGCATGCCTCAGAGCAAGGTTCGGCGAACTTTTGGAGAGAAGAGAGTAAAGTAAGAACTATCGAAGATACATTTATTTCTGTGGCTTAATGAAAGAACAGCTATTGTCACAATATCATAATATTATAAACTGAATTTTCAAGCGTTGTAAAATAATCTTCCTACCAATAGTACCGTAAGAACTTTATTTTGAAATACTATGTTATACTCTCTCGGTGTCGTAGCTGAGGTAGCCAAAGACCCTGGTGCCAAAAGCACAAAAACGAGAGGGTTGGGCTTTATTAAGTAAAAACATATTAGTATTTTAAGTATACAAAGCTATTTTAACATCAGCCCTTTATCGTGCTCTGCAGAATATAGGAAAGCAAAGCTACATGTTACTTATATGTGTGTGTATGAGTTTTCTTGTGTGAATCTTAATGAGATTACCCGAGTTCTCGATTTGACACGTTGTGATGGATCTATACGCGTCTATATTAATATCTTCCTTTTCCCTTTAAATCAAAATATTTATTTCAACCAACCTTCATCGAGAAGCCAAACGTGATTTGTGTAAATGAGGAATATTATATAATTTCAGTTTTCGTGACTTGGAAGATCGAAGTGAGAGGTCAAGTGAAGTAAAGTAAAGTAAAGTGAAGAGAGTGAGCTGTCGACATCTAGTTGTTGACAAGTTTAGCGAGGTTGATATGTTTGATGCGCGCAAAGAGAAGTGGATGTTAAAGATTGAAAAGCATTGCAATTAAATATTACAGAGCGACGAGCCATCGGTATTTGATCCAGCTAACTATAATGCCTGACGTTCGTCGTGAAGGAACCGAAGCATTAAAGCATAAGGTACTGTAAACTTGATTAAGTAAAAGCTGATTATTAGCGTGATGCGTAGTTGTAAATGTGCGCGTTTAAGCTATCTTAGATTCAGTTGAAGTTCTGTAATAATATTCCCCAATTA